>OY744527.1:4737500-4785000 GCA_963556195.1 Sepiola atlantica | reverse complement strand
CCCCAACAGAAACAAAACAATTCTGGAGCAAGATATGGGAAAAACCAAAAAAGCACAACAAGAATGCCCAATGGTTGAAAAACATGAAAGATGAACTGCAAGAAATCGAAGAAGGAACCGAAACAGAAATCAACAAAGAAACAATCAAGAAAACCCTAAGAAAAATGGCAAACTGGAGAGCACCAGGCCACGATGGAATACATGCATACTGGTTTAAAAAATTCACGACCCTGCATGAAAGAATAGCGCAGAAACTGAGCGGATGTATCCGCAAAACAGACGTACCAGAATGGATGACGGAAGGAAGAACAACACTAATACAAAAAGACCCCAAAAATGGAATGACCCCCAGCAACTACAGACCGATAACATGTCTACCAATAATGTGGAAAATTCTCACAGCACAACTGAGAGAACAAATCTACCAATCCCTGGACAAACGTGGCCTGCTCCCCGAGGAACAAAAAGGATGCCGGAAAGGACAAAGAGGTGCACATGATCTACTATACATTGATCAAAAGACTCTGAAGGAGGTGAAGACCAGACAAAAGAACATAACCATGACATGGATTGACTACAAGAAAGCCTACGACAGAATCCCCCAAACATGGATAATTGAATGCTTAAAAATATACAAGATACCAGACAGGATTATTAATCTCACCCAGAAAGCAATGGAAACATAGAGACTAAAACTGACAGCCGGAGGACAATACCTGTCTGAGATAAAAATACGGAGAGACATTTTTCAAGGAGACTCTCTATCACCACTACTGTTTATAATAGCCATGATGCCACTCAACTACATACTCAGAAAGTGTGATGCCGGATACAGGTTTACGGATACAGAACGAACAATAAACCACCTGATGTACATGGATGACCTTAAACTGTTTGAAAAAAACAAAAAAGAACTGGAAAAGCTGATAAACACAACCAGGATATTCAGCCAGGATATCCAAATGGAGTTTGGAATAGAAAAATATGCACTGCTAGAGATCAAAAGAGGAAAACTGGAAAAGACAGAAGGTATAGAACTCCCCAACCAAGAGGAGATGAGGGCGCTAGGAGAACAAGGTAGTTACAAATACCTGGGAGTTCTGGAAGCAGACACAATCAAATATACAGAAATGAAAGAGAAGATTGGAAAAGAATATCTACGAAGGACAAGGAAACTCTTAGAAACTAAACTATATAGCAGAAACCTAGTAAAAGGGATCAACACATGGGCTGTATCACTAATAAGATACTCTGGACCATTCATAGGCTGGACCAAAGAAGAACTCAGGCACCTTGACCAAAGAACTAGAAAACTAATGACTATGCACAATGCACTGCACCCAAAAGACGACACGGACAGACTCTACGTGAAAAGAAATGAAGGAGGTAGAGGACTGGTAAGTATAGAAGACTGTGTAGAAGACACCCAAAAAGAGCTGGAGAAATATGTAACCCAGAACACGGAAAGACTGATCACCACAGCAAGAGACACCAGCCCAACAAACAACCCCGGAAGCACTGAACCCAGAAACAAAAAGACAAGAAAGGAAAAGTGGGAAGAAAAACAACTACATGGACGCTTTATAAGACTCACAAGCGATGAAACCAATGAAAACTGCTGGGCATGGCTAAGAAAAGGAAACCTGAACAGAGAAACGGAATCTCTGCTGACGGCCGCACAGAACAATGCGATTAGGACAAACTTTATTAAAGCAAAGATAGATAAAACCCAGGAAAACAGCAAATGCAGATTGTGTGGACAAAGAGACGAAACGATAAATCATATAATAAGTGAATGCAGCAAGCTAGCACGAAGGGAATACAAGAACAGACATGACAGCATGGGGAAAGAAGTACACCAGGAAATGTGCAAACAACTGAATTTCGAATATGCAAGAAAACGGTACAAACACAAACCAGAAACTGTACTAGAAAACGAAAACCACAAAATCATATGGAATATGAATGTACAAAGAGACAAACCCATAACAGCAAGGAGACCGGATATGATAATAATCAACAAGAAAGAAAAATCCTGCAAAATCGTGGACTTTGCCGTTCCAGCAGACCACAGTGTGAAGATCAAAGAGACGGAAAAGAGAAGCAAATATACTGAACTTGCCAGAGAATTGAAAGGAATATGGAACATGAAGAAAGTCAGTATAACACCAATAATCATAGGAGCACTAGGAACAGTCCCCAAAAACATGGAGAAAAGACTAGGAGAAATAGGAATCAAAGGGATAACTGAGACAATACAAAGGACAGTAATGATCAAAACAGCTACAATCCTGAGAAATGTCCTCGAATGCGGAAACCAACCCACATAAGGAACGAATGGAGAACAAACACATGGAAGCACAAAACAACAGAACCGGGGAAAATACAACCGCACGAGAGAGGCGCAAGCATAGGCTGACGCCACAAAAATTATGGACAGAGGGTCGAGGAGGGAAAGCGCAAAACAAGACCTCTACTGGAAGAGCGCGGACAGCTCTGGGACCTTGGGAAGGCTTGTTGCCACTCGGGCCCCAGAGGGGACCAATGGCTCTTATCAGCGGGAATCGTTGGTAGGTGGCTGTTGCGATTACCGCAAGGTCATCAGCGGTGATGAACGAAAAGAGGTGGAGTATACTGGAGGCCTGAGGAGACTTGTTGTCACTCAGACTCCAGGGAATACCACAGGTTGTCGGCAGTGGGTGACCACTGACGATGACCAGTGTGATAACTTCTAGTGAGTAAATAATAATAATAATAATAGGAATAGGAATAGTAGTAGGGTAGAATTGCTGGTTGTATTCAGAAATAATTAGGTAGAATAGGTTAATGGTTACTAATCCATAGATTTTCGGTGGGATGTGATTACAAGGTGGTTGGGGAGAGATGGGTAGGGGTAGAACTTGATAATGTGTTAGAAGAGAGGGTAGAGTATGTTGGAGGGGATTTAGCATAGTGTAAGTGGAGAGAGAAGAGAATAGGGCGTAAAAAGAAATTATGTGGGTAAATAAAAGAAACCAAATGTGTCAATGATTAATATGGGATTTACAAAACGTTTTAGGATTGGGTATGGGGGTTACTAAGGAGGTAAAGTCTACTATGCCGGCAATTGATTGAAGTCTCCTGTTTTCTGTTTAAAAGTTTATTTTTGTCCTTGAAACGGATAATTTCTAATTTTTCGTTGAAGCATAGATGACATGGTGTGTTGAGTGACTTGCACTGTGTTTTTTTTAGATTTTCCATTTAACTATAGGGGTTTCATTTTTAATTCTAAGTTTATGATAATGTAAGGATAGTCCGGTTTGGCCGGGGTGGTTAGGGTTGTTGAAAGATAGGTTGTGATTATAAAATCTTTCTTTGATATTATTTCCTGCTATTCCAATAAAGTAGTCTATGAGGCATCTATCTCTTCAACTCAAAACCCATCCCAAACAAAATTCTATATTGGAATAGCAGGAAATAATTTCAAAGAAAGATTTTATAATCACAACCTCTTTTTCTTCTTACTTGTATTTTGTTTTTGTTTTGGTTTTGTTTGTTTGTTTGTTTTGTTTTATTTCTATTTCTATTCATATCCAATTTCTATATAAATTGTCTGTCACCTTTATATAACTTTGTGGAATTGTTAACTTATTCTAACAGACATACTCTTATTTCGAGACCTGAAGATCGTGAGCTCCTAAAAACTGCTCTCTTTTGTAGTCAAAATGAAATAAATTATCATTTATATTTATGTATATATATATATATATATATATATATAGGGTGTATATATAAGTGCTCGCATAACCTCGTGATTATGTACTATGTATGTAAACGAGCCTAGTTCTGTGGAGTTGTTGCTTCTTAGTAAATTTCCTTTGTGGTGGATTTTCTGATTATAATTATTAACCTGTATTTTGTCTGTTATATTCTATTAAGTGAAACAAGAAAGATAAATACTGGTACGATACTGACCGGGTACTCAATATTGGTTAGCAAAAGATGCCCTTGCCAATCATGATGCTCATATCTTTTTTCTAAGCACCACGGCATTTATATATTTGCTGTTATTTCGTTCATAGGTTATTGGAGCATGTGACAACACCATGACCAGATCTATTTAATCTGTGTTCCGTTCACAGGCCTAGTTGTTATCTATCGCCTAAAAAGTTAAAGTGCACTATCCCACATATTGATATATTAGATGTTTACAATAAATAATATTAAAGGCATATTATATCGGCTGTGTGTGCGTGAGAAATTAAGCTTTAAAAGTAAAATATTGTCCTTGCCTCATACCATTTTCGTCTGTCCGCAGCGGAGCATTTAATTGTAAACATAATAATCGATTAGATTTTTCAAATAAAACTCAGCAGTTGAGCACCTACGTGACTCTTTTATATTTGGCTATATAACTATATAACTATATAGCTATATAACTATACGCCAATCATCTGCCAATTATATGATCAATTTCATATCACGTTCCGTAATTCAATATATTCCACATCATTTTTCTGCCTTTTTGTTTTACCTAAAATATAATGTTTTTTTATTTAACTATCGGTAGCCTTATAACATTATTTACATCTAGAAAAAATAAAATCGTAAATTTCTTTTAACACAGTTCTACTAGTTAATATCATCACCAACCTCGAATGATTCTAATTAATGTGTTGGCGACTGTGAAATTATGCTGAAATGAGTCAACGCTTAATCTTAATATGAAGCCGTCAAACATAAAAGAGAAAAAAATTATGAAATCCCGCTGTAAATTTCATATGCGCTGCCTTCATTAATCTATAATCTTTGTGAAATCATATCAATATCATAACACTCGATAGTCTGATACGTTGCTGCTTGTCTTAAAATTGAACCCGGTCAGGGAACTATAACGGACACGCTATTTTATGTACTAGCCGAATAACACACGCTCAGCTTTGTTTCAGGCTGTGTTAGATTTTGTTGAATTATTTTTAATTGATGAAAAATGTCATCGATAATAATTATGCATTTAAATATTACTACTTGAATAATATAATAATTTAATGTTTTTCAATTTTATATAATTCACATATTATTATTAATGTTTATTTTATTTAATGTAAATATGTTTTTTACAATTTTTTATTCAATTTTGTAAAACCTAAATAATATTAATATTAATTGCTATTTTGTTTAATGTAAATATGTTTTTTACAATTGTTTTCAATTTTATAAAATTCAAATACTATTATTATTTATTTTTATTTTGTTTAATGAAAATTTTTTTTTTTACATTTTTTTTTCATTTTTCTAAACTTCCAATAATATTATTATTTATTTTTATTATGTTGTATGTAAATATGTTTTTACAATTTATTTCAATTTTATAAAATTCAAATAATATTATTATCAATTTTTATATTTTTTAATGTAAATATGTTTTTTACAAATTTCCTTTCTTTCAAAATACTACAACTTTTGTCAAGCATAATTCTGAAATTCGAAAGTTGATGTTTAATTATTTTTCTGAATATAGCAAATTTTATTTTGAATATTACAATTTAATTTTTAAACATAATAAATTTTAACATAACAAGTGCATGAAATCAATTAGTTTATATTTTAGTTTTATATGAGGAAAATATTTCCACATTTTCTTCGTAAAACCTTGAATAACTTCAATATAAACTACTTGTTTTATTTGATTTATAGATTTCAGTTGGTTTTCCTAGGTCGGGAACAATTTATATCTAGAGTAAGATTGGCAATTTATACGGCAAGTACGCCAACCTAAGATGAACACCATGCTTTCTCCGACCTAAGTGGGTTAAACGAAGAAAGAAAGAACCACCGGAGAGTAGGAAGAAAAAAAATCCACTAGGATCCCAGTAAAGACAAATACTTAGCAGTAGTGCAATTAACTAAATACATTAAATAAAGACCTTAAAGAAGCTCATGTCCATTCAACCCCAAAAGCGTCAACTTGTAAACAAGACCCCAGCCCCAAGTATCCCCCGAAATCCATTTCACTCAACCTTCAACCGTCAAAATCGAGACCTTTACCAAAAGCCATGCCATCACCTGTTACCGCAACAATTAAGGAACGCGAACACTAGCTGATTTCAATGAACCCTTCACACAAGAAAATAAAGAATCTCATAAAGTTACTCACCCCACTTATGCATGAACACTAATTGGAGTGTTCGCCTTCGCCACATCCATTTAGTGGGAAAGATAAAATAGCCCCCCCATCCTTAGCGAATAAATGATAGTTATTTTTTCCCGTAAAAAGACATTTGCCGCATTTCCAACGATACCCTTATAATGGCAAAGGTCCATCATCGCAGTTACCTGAAGAAACTCCGAGGTAAATGGAATTTCGGTAGAAGACTCCTATAATTCCCCGAATGTCCCCTGTCTATTAACTGCGATTCGTCCCATGAAAGACGCTAAAGCAGTATGGCGAATGATAGAAAAAGCCAATTAAACTTTTCTTATTACCCCAACTGTTGCTATTTTTAAAGAACCTCATTTACGTGTTTTACGTTTCACTTTTGTGGGGAGTGTCCCCGTCAGACTTCACTTCTTCCTGTACCGAGCAGCTAAATAAACTTTCCCTCTGTGGTGTGCCCCAGTATATTTTCTTCAACAATCCGATGGGACAATATTCTGTACGACGGGCCGTCGACAACCTGACACAAATAATTAACTTATCTGAAACCCAACCGTAATTTACACTCAATCTTGCTCGTGTGAATGTCCGGGGGCTTAGAGTCGGTTCTCGCAAATTCATACGCTAATAGTGGATATATGCTGCAGTCAGGAGACCCACTTAATTCCAGGTGATTATCTGGATGCGGTGACTATGGATTTTCTGATCCTATTCAGTATACTTTATTTCCCGCTCGAGAGGAGTTTCCTGTCTAGTAAAGTGCCCTTTGGGTGTATCGTGAGGCCATTGTTTCATATATACGGAAGAAAGGTTTTGCGTTTTGGATGTTAACATAAACGAAAAGGCATTTCGATACATTTGAGTTTATGCGCCCAAATGCCATTTTAGGCTGCGTTTTTTTTCTTTCTGACAATCTTTCTGCCAATACTTCCTGGATAATTATCTTAGCCAAAGACGAGAACGCGGTCCTGGATCCCAATCTAGATCGTTCTAGAGGTACTAACTGGGGAGGTGACGGTGGTTAAGTAGATAACGACACGGACTGATGACCTGGGTGTTCCAAGTTCGAATCCAGTTGGTTCCACAGTACCACTTTAACTTAAGGAGGTTGGCAACCTTCTCGTGGCCCTTAACGTAAGTACCCGATATCTTTCCAGCAAGATTTCTAACTAGAAAAACATCGGGGAAACTAATGACAACACGAGAATCATCTGATTCACACGAAAGAAGAAGAAGAAGTGGTACTAACCAACATTGAGATACTAGAGCATTTCTTAATTTTCTCAAAAAGTTTTATCTTGTCTAAACATTCCGAAATGAAAATCTCCGTTACGTAATATTGACTTGGACAGCTAGCCGCCACCTCGCTGTTTCGTAACAAGTTTCAAGTTATATCGGCTGATTTTTAATTAGGAGAGTCGGCATATGAGCATTAGATTGTCCAAGTTTTCGTAATATAGTTTACTCGGAAAACCGACGAATTAGGGTTCCTTAGCTAGACCAACACCAAGAATGACTGGTTACCGGAAACTCAACACGTCGTTTTACGTTGTGAAGGGTTACTGTGAACAGATAATACTAACCACATTGCGGGAAACGACGGGAGTTATATTTGGGAATAAGCGGTGGATTAAACTAAAGAAAGTCATTGGGTCATTTTCTGCCGACTGTAGCCGACGACTCGACATAGAATCCAGGGCAAACACGCGACACAAAAAGCTAGATTAGATGAGGCGGGAGTTAGCACTAACGTAATGATAATTAAGGCGAAACCGGCCTCTTTGGCTACTGTTATATTACATTCGTATGGGCTTCCATACGTGCTCCCGGAGCCGGAAGTCGTTAGCTGACGTGTATAAAACTGGCCATATCTGCCATCATTTTGTATTCCTCTTTTTAGTTGAATAAAGCTTGGCTTCCAAGTAACACGTGTTTTTTATTACAATTTATTCAACTAAAAAATTTTTTTTTTAAGTCAACCAAGATACTAAAATGGATGTGACATGGAAACCAAAATGCCTAGACATTGATCCCAGTCTACCCACAGCTGCCAAGGAATACCGACACTAACGTGCAATATTAAGTAATTACCTTGAGCATTATGAAGATAGGATACCAAACAAATACAGAGACCTTTTAAGCTGTGTGAGCTCTAATGTTTATGGATTTATAGAAACATGTACGAACTTTGATGCTGCTATAGCAAAGCTGGGCAGCTTATTTATTAAAATACCGAATGAAGTCTTTGCAATAAATATACTAGCAACCAGATGGCAGAAGCCGGGAGAAACGAAGGACGAATTTTTCCGAGAGTTGGAAAAACTAAAAAAGAAATTGCAACTGCCGCGACCACAGTGCATAGGAGTGTGGCGACGAGGCAATGCGTGACGCATTCATTTCTGAAATATCCTCGCCTTAAAAACGACAGCGGTTCCTGGAAAATAAAACCCTGTACCTTCTGACGGCATACGGCCAAGCCTCTGCGTTGGATATATCCCAGCGTAATAGTGATGCGTATACAACTCCGGATACTTACCTGGCTACGGTCGTGGACCCAGGATCACTACGGGTATGTGAATGTTGTTGTTCTACTCCTCGAGTTCCTCCCAGTTAATTGGCTAAAGTTGCAACATATAAGAATCGTAAATCTTTCTTTTGTGGTGTCTCCTATCATTCAAGGGATAGCTGTCCGCCCGCGAGGCTACTTGCAATAAATGCTCCAAGAAAGGACATTATGCCCGAGTGTGAAAATCTATGTCTTCAAATTAAGTGGCAACATTGGTCGGTTCTCACTTACTGACCACATTTTCAAACATACCACAAAGACTCACGCCAGCTGCAACGCATGCGACTATTAACGGGACAAGAATAAGTGCTCTCCTAGATTATTGCAGTACTGACAGCTATCTTAACGAAAGAATTGTGCAGGAACTAAAACTAAAAGTGTATCCGTCCAATAAAGACATTTCTATGGCTCAGTAAACCTTGAATACTTGTTCCAAGTACTATGTTGTTGTTAACCTTGCTCTCGATCTTAATAACCAGTTGTGCGTTGCTACACGGCTTGGTATTCTGAAAAATCTGTGTTCAGACTTAATACTTGGCCAGGATTTCCTGCGTCAACATCAAAGTGTAACTTTCAAATACGACGGGCTCCGTCCCGAGTAAACTATTGATAGAGCATCCCCCTCTGTGCATTGGCCGCAGCAAAAATAGAAGAGCCGTCACTTTTTAAAAATGTATCTTCAAACTGCAAACCAATAGCTGCCAAATCCAGACGTTTTAGCAAGGACGATCAGATATTCATTGCAGAGGAAGTTAATCATCTACTCTTTGAGGGCATAATCAAAACCAGCATATCACCATGGCGAGCCCAAGTAGTGGCAGCGAAGGACCCCACCCACCGACATAAAAAGCGGATGTGTGTGTATTATTAACACACAATTAACCAATAACACAGAATTAGATACCTACCCATTGCCAAGGATAGACGACATGGTGAATGATCTGGCAAAATACAAGGTATTCTCCACTTTTGATCTTAAAAGTGCCTACCACCAAGTGCCGCTGAATGAGGCTGATAAAAAGTATACCGCGTTTGAGGCAAATGGTTGCTTGTATCAGTTTTGTAGAATTCCGTTTGGAGTTACAAATGAGGTCGCTGCCTTCCAACGGGCTATGAACAGTATAGTAAAAGAGGGGAACCTTGACAATGTAATAAATGCAGGACATACTCAGGAGGAATGTGATGAAAGTGTAAAGCAGTTCCTAGAAACTGTCGGTCGGAGAAACCTTACTCTTAACAAATCAAAGACTGTAAAGTCCGTGCCTTCTATTAACGTTCTGGGTACTGTGTTGGGAATGGTGTCATCAAGCCTGATACAGAGCGACTTCGCCCATTACAGGAACTTCATCCACCCGAGAACTTAAAATCACTTAAAAGGGTAATTGGAATGTTTGCGTACAAAGCAAAATAGATAAATGAATTTTCTAACAAAATTGAACCGCTACAAAAATGCCAGAAAATTCCCATTGGAAGAGAAGGCCTTGAAATCATTCAACTTGCTGAAAATAGAATTAGAAAAGGCTACTCTGCATACGGTGGATGAAAACTTGCACTTTGAGGTAGAGTGTGATGCGTCCGATGGTGCGATTTCCGCCATTCTTAATCAAGGAGGACGACCGGTGGCGTTTATGTCTTAAACAATACAGGGCAGTGAACTAAAATACCACATCGTAGAAAAAGAAGCGACTGCCATTATTGAGGCAGTGCGTAAATGGAGCCATTATCTGGCACGAAGTCACTTTAATTTGATTACCGATCAGCGGTCAGTAGCCTTTATGTTTGATAGTAAAAGACGTACGAAAATTAAAAATGCAAAAATCCAGGAATTGGGACTGGAACTTGCCGCATTCAGCTACACTATAAAGTATCGTCCTGGTAAAGATAATGTGGTCCCTGACACATTTTCCCGGGCATACACTTGTTCAACCTTTAATACATATACACTCGCTGTGTCATCTGGGGATAACTCGACTGCTTCATTTTGTAAGAGCAAGGAATCTCCCCTTTTCTACAGAAGAGGTAAAGAAGATGTGTGCTTCTTGTAGGATTTGCGAAGAGCTAAAACCTCAATTCTATCGCTTACCAAAAGGAACTCTTATAAAAGCAACAACACCTATGGAACGACTTAGTGTTGATTTCAAAGGTCCTCTACCTAGTGTATCGACGAATTGTTATTTATTAATTATAGTTGATGAATAGTCTCGTTTCCCTTTTGTTTTTCCATGTCCCAATATGCATGCAGCACCTGTGATCAAATGTTTAGATTTGCTATTTAGCCTATGTGGAATGCCAAGTTATATACATTCTGATCGAGGCACATCTTTCATGTCCAAGGAGCTGAAATCTTATCTCTCCCAGAAATGAGTTGCCAATAGTAATAGCACTCCTTATAATCCAACCGGAAACGGACAAGTAGAGAGAATTAATGGCTTTATATTGAAGGCGATTCGTTTAGCTCTTAGATCGCGTAACCTGTCTGAAAAGCATTGGGAACTTGTACTTGCCGAGGTGCTCCACTCACAGAGATCGTTGTTGTGTACTGCAACTAACGCCACGCCGCATGAACGTTTTTTCACATTCCAGCGCCGTTCCTCCCATAGACACTCGCTTCCCTCTTGGCTAATGACTCCTGGACCCGTACTGGATCGCCTTTGTTTAGGCTGGGCCAATGTATCATCATAGGCCTCGTTATGACATGTAATATTACAAGGAGAACCAGGCTGCAGTAGTCATCACTAGCTTAAAAATAATGCATCAGGAAGCAACAAATATGCACCTGAATTGCGTGCAAAGGAGCGTCGACGTGCTGTGGACTGAAATATCGCACGTGTAACATTGCATAAGTAGCACCCCGTGCCCAAACACTAAGGTATTTTAGTATCATTTTCAAGATGTTGTCACTAGTTATCCCGGTGTGCTATTAGCGCATTTCAACCCCTATTAAGCCGACTTCTGTCGTCTTGAGGCGACAGAAGCAGCTATGTGCGAAGGTTGCATAAAAAAGGAAGACGTCTTGGAAGCCTTGAGTCAGGTCGGATTAGGTCGGTCTCCTGGGATCGATAGTTTGATTTACGATGTGTATTCGAGACGATCTTGGTTTAGGAACGGGTATATTTTTCAGTAATAAACCAAGGGTATTGTGAAGCTTATACGCAAGAGCAAAACTGGTGGAGATGGGATAGGTAATGTTTCGTCCCTTTACTATGTTAGACACAGAGTTAAAGATGTTGCCAAACATTTAAGCCAATCGTCTGCAGGTAGTGTTGTTTGGGCTGACCAACCCTAAACAGACTTGTGATGTGTAAAGGTAAGAGTATTCCTTCAAACTTGCACGCGTTACACTTGATCATTAAGAAAGTCGACTAAGAAGCCGTGTTGATCAATTTAGATCAACCCAAATAATTAATTAGGGTGGACCATCGCTACTTGGAGGCTCTGGTGTCTTCTGCCGGTTTCGCCCGCATTTTCTCTCTTGGATTCTCATCTTGTATGCAACACCCGGTGGGCGGGTGGATTAGAATTGTTTGATATCTGATTCCTTAAATTGTCCAGATATATTTGCCATGGTTGTTCTCTTTCACCGATGTTCTATGTACTTGTGTTGGAACCTTTCCTTCACATGTTAAGGCCGAATCCTGTCCTACGTTGACTTTCTTTAACAGGTGCTTGCACCGCGTTAAAGTATTCCGCTTATGCGGACGATGTAACAGTGCTTGTAACGAGCAGTGCCAAGATAAGTGCTGTCGACAGAGAAAACTAAGTGTATGAAACGGTAACAAGGGCCAACATTAACTGCGGAAAATTGGTGGGCCTGCGCATCGGTGCGTGGTAGGGTGTATTTTATACATGGATCCATTCAGCTGAACTGACGGGCCTTGCAAGATACTCTGCGCCTGGTTTGGTCCGGATCTTCTGCTGGAGAAATAGTAGTCAGAATGATTGAAAGCGATTCCGGCGACAGCTGGTCTGTGGACCCGTCGAAATGTTCGTTAAATGAGAGATTAGCAGTGTGTTTCCCACATCTATCCTTTAATTCTATATCGTCTATCAGTGATTTAATTTCCGTCGGATACACTGCTTGAATTGCAGCGAGCTCTCTTTGGTTCTTATGGCTTTGTAAGCCCCACAAGGTTCGTCGCGAGATCTGTTATCTAGATATTTCTGAGTGCGGTATGGGTATGCCTTTCGTTTGAGTCCGTCAATATACGCTACGGCTATATTATACCTAGATCGAATGTGTACACACTGTGAAAGAAACGGTGGCTTCTGGGACTAAATAAGTGTATTTATTACTATTTAACATACATACAAAGTTACACATATTGCGGATACATTTTCAGCATTTACTTAAACATTGCCCAGTACTTGAATAACGTTTAATTGAACATACATCTATGGCAAGTGAGATCAAAAGAAGAAAACACGCGTAGGAAGATCATCCATTTGCTAAATCAGCCTTCATCACATCCGTCAGATTCAAATAGCGTACCTTTTTTCTGGACCAGCAGTTTCCGTGTAAATTACGTCTTTTCAAGAAGCAAATCTCATATGAATACAATAGTTACCAGAGTCTATAAAGCATCGAGAAGTTAATTCAATAGGGGACATATTTTAATAGTTGCTCACGCGGATATTAGTGAAGAAAACGAACATTTCCAAGTGATTAAAATAAAGACATACTAAAATATGTGAATATAGAAGTTAAAAATCAACAGAATCCAGAAACATGAAGAAAAGTGAGATGAATAAGGAAATTGTGCAATTACAGCGATGTTTATTGCTCGATGTAAGGTTTGTGTCTATCAGGTCCCTAGATGGACCACTAAAAAGGCAAAGTTGTCAAAAATATACAGTGAGCCTCATAAAATATTAATATTTCGGCCATTTACTCACTAATACTAATGTACGTCTAATTCCGCTTCTCGTTGGCTATGGGTAAACTCATTCTATATAAACTATGTGTATTTAAGCATCTTTCGGACTTTTAAGCAAGGATCGCTAAACATAACAGACTGTTCTGCTAAATTATTCATTTTATTTTCAATTTTTCTAGTAATCTATTATGTGTCAAAATTAAACAAAATTATGAAAGTTCAATAAGCATCACTAGGACTGCCGATTCGCCGTCGAATACCGTCAGGTGAAAAAAAAACAAAAAGCTGGATAACAATAGAGTCCTAAAAAACAGCCGGGAACGCAATATGTGAGTTCGTTAGCGGTCAAACGTACAAACCGGTGCAGTTCCAGAAGAACGCATACAATTAAAATTCTGGGACGACTATTTATCTTGGTATTGTTTGAAACAATTATAGTTCAGACAAAGTTTTGGGAGCTTGAGTATGATAGTTTAATGTTTTTTTTTATTAATATACTTACCTAGTCCATTATTTCTAGGATAATTCTGTCTATGATATTATGGAATTATTTAGGGATGTCCGTTAGTATATGTTCACTTTACGGCGTTAAACCAAAAATAATGTATACATCTTTGTTTATTCTTATCATTATTAATAGTTAATTTATTTCGATTATTAGTATTTGATTGAATCTAGAATGATATGCGCATTTTATTTATTGTGGTTATAAATATCGGCTGCAATGCAAATAAAATTTGAGTGAACAGAGTCTGCTATCTTGATTCGATTCCGTTTTCGAAGTTGATACGTTTATTTCAATATCATAATAATTATATATATGTATATATATATATATATATATATATATATATATATATATACATATGTGTTTGTGTGTGTGGCTGTTTCTGTGTGGTAATACACTACGAATCAATATTGAAATACATTTGCTTGTTATAAGTTTAAAGCTACAAACTTGTTCAGCTTTTGTTTCGTATCGCCGTATGGTGGTAGCAATTAAAAAGTATCGATTATTTAACAATTTTAACAAGTAGAAAATATGTTATTCCTATTCTCATTAATGCAAGCAATTTCCATAAAACAAATTATATTTGGATTTTGTTGGATTTTATTTGATTTTCATCACTCACAATGTGGACAAAAGATTTTAATGAAAAATACAGCCGAATGATTCCCGCTGCATTTTTCATCGTCTGGACAGCGATTTGTTAATAAAATTGACCAATAGAAACATAGCGAATAAAACAACATCAACAGAAACATGGCGAATAAAACAAAAATCAAATCTGAATTAATGATAGGGACGAACATTTGAAATTGTTTAAAGAAGTCAAACAGATAAAAACGAGGTGAATATTTATGAGAAATAATATTAAAGTGACAAAAATAGCAATAACATTAGAAATAAAAGACCGACCTGATAAAAATCGGATAATCTCTTTATTTGATAATTTAAAATATTTGATATTGCAATTTAAAAGTGCATTGAAATGTGAAAGGTCATTCAGACATATCGAATTAAATGACATGAAATAATGAATACACGTCGTCATTAAACAAAATGGACCAATAATTTCTTTAAGTTGCAGTTTTATAAAAGATGAACATCGTTTTAAAAACTTAATCATTTTATTCTATTAGTAATTTAAACTCGTTTGGTCGATAGGGTTATACTGCCTGCTGACAATTTACGAAAAGTAAATTATCGGAGAATAAAGAGAAATGTTCCTAGTGTTTTTAACTGTATTATGTGGCATTGGTAACAGTTGTGGACCTGTTTAGGGGTACCAACAATGAAATAAAAAACAGCAGGTTTAGAGATAATAATAATGAATTGTATTGAACAGAGAAATTATACACAAGTCAGTGTTGGCAGTGCTAGTGCCTAAATGTGCTTCCAAATTTTCTCCCGGCAAAAGCCGGTATTTATGGTAGCCGGTTGCTACCATTTAGTTATTATTAAAGGGTAGGTAGTTTCACCCACAAACCCCCCTTCCGAAACTCATTCCCCCGGTATCTCAAGGTATATCTTTGTCCTTGGATTCCTCTCAGAAACTCCCGGTTAATTTACGTTTTCTTGATGAACGTCTCTGTTCCGGAGGCGTTTTTGGTGTTGGCAGCTCAAATGCGTCGTATAGATCTTCCATGATGGTCTCACACTGATCCGATGGGCCTTCCACTGGGTCGTCCGACATGCGACGACGCATTTGGTTAATGTGTTTTTTACATGTGCCTCTAGGACCCTCTACAATGTAAACCATCCGCCCCAATCTTTTTTGTACCTTTCCCACTTCCCACACGGTTTTGTTTCCATGGTGTTCCTGGAAGAACACCTTTTCTCCATCCTTGTAACTCTTCTTTGGTGTCGTAATGTTGGTCGGTTTCACCTGTTTTGGTAAACGTTTGTCGAATGCCGACTTTATTTTTCTTCCAAACATTACTTCCGTCGGTGGTACCTGGGCTGGTGTGTTCTCGTTGGGCGTAATTCTATACACGTGAAGGAACTGCTGGAGTGCCTTTTCTCTCGGCGTGCCCGTCGATTTTCTCAACGCTCTCTTCAAGGTATCACCAAATTGTTCTGGCTGTCCGTTTGACCTCGGATGGTAAGTCGGAGTGGTGATATGTTTAATTTGAAAGTCTTCACAAAATTCTTTGAACTTTCGTGAAGTAAATTGTGTACCGTTGTCCGATACAACAATGTCCACCACTCCGAATCGGGATAACAGTGCATGCAACGCGCATATCGTGACATCCGTTGTTTGGTTTTTACATCTAATAACTTATGACCATTTTGAGTAGCTGTCGACTATAATTAAATAGTAGAAGCCTCCCAATGGCCCCGCAAAATCTATGTGAATCCGGGACCATGGTTGCTCTATCTTTGGCCATGGACAGTACTGAATAGGTAGTGCTTTCGCTGCCGACACGCAGCCCGCACAGGCATTCACCTTCGTCTCTATATCCCTGTCCATGTTTTTCTAATACACATAAGATCTCATTAGGCTCTTCATGCGTGTCGCTCCGAGATGCCCCTCATGGAAATCCTTCACGATTTTTTTTTTTAGCGTAGCTGGGATTACTACTCGCTCCCGGTATAATAATGTGTCGCAACAGACTGAAACAGCTTCTGCCGTTTGCTCATCGTCTGTTTGTAATTTATTTTTTATTTCGATAATAAAATTATCTTCTCTTGCCTCTTGTTGTATATCGCCAAGTGTGACTGGCAGCTCTTTTATTGTGTTACACAGTACTTTACTATAATATTCAGACCGAATGAATGCTATAACTGTATCCTCGAGCGGTTCCGTGTACTTTGAAAATAGCCGCGATAAACCATCTGCGTGTCATAGTCTTTTTGACGGTAGAAAGTTCATCTCAAAGTCATAATTTAACAGAATTATACCCCATCTCTGTAGGCGGTTTGCTGTGTAGGTTGGAAAGCCTTTTTTGATCCAAAGATGGTAATAAGTGGCTTATGGTCTATTTGTAAGATAAAATGATCGCCGTGTAGATACCTGTAAAATTTGGTCATTGCGTACACAATACCCAACTCTTCTTTTTCAATCTGAGAGTAATTTTTCTCTGCAGGAAGTAAAGTTCTTGAAGCGTGCGCGATGGGTTTAATCGAGCGATCCGGCATTTGATTCAAAATGCACGCCCCAATGCCGTAGAAGCTGGCGTCACTTGCAACAATAGTTTTTAGCTCTGGATTAAAATGAGTAAGACATAATTCTGAAGTTAACTTCGTTTTTAGGCTGTCGAATACAGATTGACAGTCAGCTGACCCTTCTCATTTACTATCTTTCTTAAGTAACTCATTTAAGGGGGCTCGCAATTTGTGCATACTGGGAATGAATTTTTCGTAATAGTTTGCGAGACCCAGGAAGCTTTGTAGTTGGGTAACGTTGTTCGCTTCGGGCATATTCTTGATGGCTATAGATCTTTCTGGGTCGGGACGTCTTCCATTCTTATCAATGACATGTTTCAAGTATTTGATCTCTTCTAGAAAGAATTCAAACTTTGACTCCTTAAGTGTAAAACTAAAATCGCTTATCCTTTCGAATACTTTGTGTACGTGATCACGGTGCCCCCGACGTTCGTACTTTTCATTAAGATATCGTCAAGGTAGCCGATCGAAAACTCGAGCCCGCTCAACACCGTGTCGATTACCTGCTGAAAAATCGACGGGGCCACTTTAATTCCAAAAGGGAGACGATTGAACTTTAGTAGTCTTCTGTGTGTCGAAATACTGAGAAGCTTAAAGCTATCTTCCTCTACAGGTATTTACATATAGGCTTCACTCAAGTCAATTTTTAAGAACAATTTTCCACCGTTTAATTTTATGAAAACCTCTTTTGGTGTCGGCAGAGGATAGTGATAATCTTTCAACGCATTTTTCAAACCGGTTGAGAAATCAGCACACACTCTGTTCTCTCCAAATTCTTTCTTCACGTAGACGGTTGGAGCCGCCCATTCCGAGTAGTCAACTGGTGTTAAAATACCTTTCTCCACCAACCGGTCTATTTCTGCATTATTTTTTTCAAGAGAGGCAAATGGTACACTTCGTTTTCTCTAAAAAACGGGATTCTTATTTTCAATTAGTTCAACACTCGCCTTCATTTTAGTACAGCGTCCTAATTCATTAGAAAACACCTTGGGGAATTACTCTTTCAAATCTTTCTTCAATTTTTGTGCTTCAGCAGAAAAATTCTCTATTCATTGACAATAGGCGCTTATCGGCGAATCCCAGAGCTGGAAGTGTTGAATCCAATCTGAACCGAACAAATTTCCTGTATCTTTCATTACGAACATGCGTTTAGGTGGATGTCTTATTTTTTTGTGTCACTTTTGAAATGACTTCCCCTATAAAGTTTATTTACTCTCCGGTTACCGATCGAGCCACTTTATATGTGCGTAGCATAGTCGGTCTGCCGATCTTTTTCGATATTAATATTAATAATTGATAGGTCAGACCCTGAATGAAGCTGTAGTTTAACATCTTGATTGTTCATTTTTACCGTAACATACTTTCGTATGTTTAGGTTGCCATCATTAATTCTAGTTGTTTTTATGTAACTTTTTTTCTAGTGTTACTTCTGCAATGTGAGACTTTGTGCCCCATTTTATAGCATTTGCCACAAGTTTTTCGTTTAAAAGGACACTTCTAGTAGCAATGTAGGTTCCCGCAACCCCAACAAGTGTGGTTTGGCAATTTTTCATCATGAGGCAAATCCTTCCTGAATTTTTCCTTCGAAGAGTATGGGTTTTTTGGAAAAACGACGAACATTTTTTAATATTAGAAATTGCTGCTTCCTCTATTTCTTTAGCTTCTTTTTTCTCGGAAATATGTCGTTGACAGCTTTCGGCCAGTTGTTGCAATGTTAAATTTGGTTCGGTTTCAAGTTTGCTTATTGCACGTCTTCTTAACTCTGCATCGTTTTGCGAGACACTCCCTTGAACAAATATAAATACTTTGAAAGTGTCCGCTGTAAAGGATAATAACTTAAAGTCGTCACAATGTTAATTGACGATCGAAGCAAACGTTGAGTAATCCTGGCTTTCTTTTCGTGTTAGGTTCATACATTCTCACCTTTTGTGGAATAAACTTGTTTTGGGGCAATATAGTTCCATTAACATTTTAATGGTTTCATTGAAAGAGAGTTCGCCCGTTTTCTTCGGCAGAATATAATCGACAAATTTTGGATGCTCTGCCGTACCTAGTCTACGAAGAACTAAACGAACATTTTTCTTTTCGGACCATGTGCTACAATCAATGTCGAAAAAATCCTGATATCGACGGTACCATGATTCGAAGTTTAGGTCCTCTTCAGGCACATAGTTGAAAGTTTCTATAGCTGACTATATTGCATTTTGGTTGAACGGGTCGCTGTCGTCATTCGTCATATTTATCATTGCTTGTGCAAGCTGTTCGAATTTTCTCTCTGATTGAGTCTGTTGCTCTAATTGTAAATGTGTTATCTCAATCAATTGTTCGTCTAAAGATTTTCTATCTTCTCGCTTTTGTGCTAAATTCTTTTCCTCAAAATACTTAAACAAACTTATTTGCTGCGACTGAAAAGTTCCTTTAGAAAAAAAAAACGATTTAATTAATCCGGCTTATTGGGTAATTAATTTAACAAATTATTTGTATTTTTGTTCGCATCTGTAACTTTTTTCCAATAAGTCAGTTTGCCTTTCAGTGTAGGCTGAAAATGCAAAATTACAAGTAATGACTATATGAAAAATTGACTAGTTATTCAAGAAAGTAACTTGGTTTTACTTGTCAGATTCTTTTTCTTTCGACTATACGATTTTACAGTGACAAGTCTATTCGCAAAATACGTTTGACACGAAAAAAGGTTTTTGTAGTATGGAGTTTGTTTTGCTTTGTTTTTTTAAACCTTTCAGTTTCATAAGCACATATTATTCCAATTTCATTTGTTATACGAGGTAAAATCCCGTATTTTAATATAGAGAACACAAATAGTAAAATCTGTCTTACTTTTTTTGGGCCGTAATTGTTTAAACTGGTTATTTCTTGTAAGGCAGACTCGTCCCAGAATTGAATGTATTCGATGTTTCCAATTTCCTTTCCGAAAATTGTAAAGCACAGGGTTGTTTTTTTTCAAACGGGTAGAATTTTTTTTCGAAGGTTAACCGTGTTGTAGACACTGGTTTATCACTCACAGGTTGCAAGATCCAAGGTTTTTCCAACGAAGTCCTTTACGAATCACTCGCCGCCAGTTGTTGTGGACCCGTTTAGGAGTACCAACAATGAAATAAAAGAATAACAGGTTTAGAGATAATAATAATGAATTGTATCGAACAGAGAAATTATACACAAGTGAGTGTTGGCAGTGCTTGTGCCTAAATGTGGCTCCCAATGTTTTTCCAGGCAAAAGCCAGTATTTATGGTAGCAGGTTGCTACCATTTAGTTATTATTAAAGGGTAGGTTGGTTCACCCACAACAGTAACCTAACCAGCTGTAAGCGGTCACAAACTAAAACTGCGGTTATTCGTAATATTTCTTGATAAAAAGCTGTGAAAATCTGTCTATATCCGTGTTCTACGACTGTATGCAACAGTGTCTCGACCAATGACACTACCATGTTAATCTTCATAATTTTTATCGTGTTCGCCATATTATCCATTTCCTGAATGGGATCATAACCATATATATATATATATATATATATATATATATTTAGGGAGAGAGAGAGAGAGAGAGAGAGAGAGAGAGAGAGAGAGAGAGAGAATGGTAGTTTGCTTGAAGCATTGTTAGGAATAGTGGTAGTATGTTTTTAAAATGCTGTGGGCAATGCAAAGTCCCGGGCTGGATTATTATTAAAAACATTTATTTGATATTTCGGGGACAGAAAATTCCCTTTGTTAACAATAATAAACACCAGAGGAAAAATCCGTCTCTTTTCATTCTTTGCAACTTGTTCGGTTTCGAACAACGTGCCTCTTTCCATCTTCACAGATCGTTTCACAGCAAATAATCGAGTGCTTTGTCGACTATAAACACCGACATCTAGCTTTCACATCAGTCACCTCCATAACATTTCGACTATTTTAAATAGAAGTCCCCGTTCAACATAGGTTTATCCTTCACTTGACTATTTATGTTCGCTTTTACTTCCAAGACCTCTAATCTTAGCCGTTTTTCATTTTGTTACTCGTGAGTGTCTCTTTTCCTTTAATATATTTCTCTATTTTCATGATAAATCGCCAGAAAGTTCATTCTTTATTCGGCGCTATTTTCTCTTATCACTTACTAGTGTTTTTCAGAGATTTAATTTTTGTTGTGTTTAACTATCACTTTATTTTTATCTTTTCCATAGTTTGATTTGACTTTTGGTTTCCAATTATTCAAAAACTTCTCTTCATCCCATCATCTGCTGGTTCTATTGTGCTATTCGTATTATTGTATGCGGTACTTATTTTTCTTTGATATTGTCTCGAAATATTTCTTCAATTATATTTTCACATGTTTTAATCATTGCGATATGTGTGTGTATCTAACTTGGTTTTAACTAATCTTACACCCGTATATGCATACTCGTTATGAAAAGTGAGATAGCATCACGGTATAATAAGTTGCGGAGTATTTCATGTTACTTCTTCAAACTGTTTGTCTATACGGAAAAACCACACACACATATATATATATATATATATATATATATATATATATATATATATATATATATATATATATATATAGAACAGTTTTTTTTATTATATTCAAATAACCATGGTTTGTTTTATTACTTTTATTTTTAATTTTTTTCACATTTCAAAAAATTCCAAATTTCTGTGAGATATATTTAACGGTCCGTTTCATTTGTTTTGTGGCAAACAACATTTGTTGTTTGGCACAAAACAAGTGAAACGGACCGTTAAATATATCTCACAGAAATTTGGAATTTTTGGAAGTGTGAAAAAATAAAAATAAAAGTAATAAAACAAACCATGGTTATTGGAATATAATAAAAAAACTGTTCTATATGTTGCTCTGTTATCAATAATTGACAAACATTGAGCTGGATCTTCAAAGGAGACTACAACGTAAAGGGATCTGATGATATATGATAGTACATATATTGTCTTTAATAATTAATTATATATATATATATATATATATATATATATATTAATTCATTTACAGACAAACTGTTTCGCTGTACCACCATTTTTTGTGTGGCAAGACTGGCATCCATCCAAAGCCAGAGAGTTTTTAATAGTCGGCAGCTCTAATAACTAGGACTCAATATAGGCGCTGTTGATAAATGATATACAGTGTTTTTTATATAATCAATTTTTGAGTGATTGATATTTCATTAACGATAAGTTTTGCATTACGTTTGATAGCCAAAAGCGATATTATTAACGATAGTGCTCATCCCAGGTATATATATATATATATATATATATATATATATATATATATATATATATATATATATATATATATATATATATTGTCATCTACAGACAGGCTGTTCTTGCGAGCTACATATTTCGAATATAGCATTTTTCAAGTCAGAGATCTCATCAGGGCAATCTAATGGTGATGAATGTCTCTTACAAATAATATAACTTCTTATTCTCTTAAACTCGCTCTTATATATATATATATATATATATATATATATATATATATATATATTTATATATATATATATATATATAACATTTATAAATAAATATTAAATTATTAATACCTAAAGACGCGTTTCAAGTTCATCGCTCTCATCAGTTCAGGAAATTAACAATTTCAGACTGTCGGGAGGCCCGAACTCGTGCAGAGTCAAAGGTGACTTTGTAACTTCGACTGGAAGTAATTATCATCTCTTACACAAACGAGTGCGTAAGCATGACACACATGTGTATGTAGGTAAACATTTAAAACTATTTTAAATAAAATATTGTTATAGTCATATTTAAGTATAGACCGGCCCTCTAGAAGAAAAAGCAATCACTCTCAACGCAGTGCAATCTTCCGACTTGCCGTATAATACTATTATGATGAACTCACTGTGAATGCCCGCTGACAAGATATTATATAGTGTTGAATTATCTTCTTTTCCATGTTAATTGATAGGTGTTGAGGGATGCAATACCAGGCTGAAGAGTCAAAGGTGACTTTGTAACTGGGTTCAAATCCTAAACGATCAGTAATGATCAACTCTTACATGAAATATTGTGTAAGTAACATAACGTTACGGTGATCGCTGAACTCGATTTTCCGATGTGTTTCTATCTCTGGAGTCGCTGATGATTTGCATATACTTTAACGATCTTTTTAACAACAATAAAAGTTAAGTTTATTACAATTAATCTATGGCACGTCTCTTAAGTATTCAGAATTGTAGTATGACAACATACTTCAGAATTGTAGTATGACAACATACTTCTAAATTGTAGTATGACCACATACTTAAAAATGTTAGTATGACCACATGCTTCACAATTGTAGTATGTCCACATACTTCAAAAATGTTGTAAGACGACACACTTAAAAATGTTAGTATGACCACATACTTCAAAAATGTAGTACGACCACACATTTCAAAAATGTAGTCTGCCCACATACTTCAAAATTGTAGTATGACCACATGCAACAAAATTGTTGTATGACCACATATTTCAAATATGTAGTAGGAGCACCTTCTTCAAAATTGTAGTATGACCACATGCTTCAAAATTGTAGTATGATCACCATGCTGCATAATTGTAGTATGACCACATGCTTCAAAATTATAGTATTACCCCTGCTTCAAAATTGTAGTATGATTTGAAACTAAGAAATTAAAATGTTTTCTTATTATTCTGAAACTTATTCTGAACATCAGTGTTTCTAAATTTATTAATATTGGAATTCAGAATGTTCAAGATATTTTTATTATATTTTATTTTAATCTAAAATTTCTGCAAATTTTGATAATTTTTTCAAATCATTTAATTTAATTCAATCTCTAATCATTGAAAATAAATAGAATAATATTTTTAAAAGAAGGACTAAAGAACCACAAAAAATGATAAAAAAGAAGAACCTTTGGGGGATTTAAGAGGATTCAAAGTTCTAAGCAACCCCATTATTTATGTTGCCTGTTGACTTATTTTTAATACCTTCATTAGCAAAAAAATAATAGAACACCGCTCTTTGCTGTTACTTCTATCCCTACCACCTCAACACCATGTATATTTTAATAGTTAATTTTATTCAGACAAATATCACACTTCATAAGTTAAGTCAAATATGAAATATTGAGAACCAATAAGAATTTAGTTATAGTTTTATTCCATTTGCTGTGGATATTAATATTTACTGCGTTATAAACAATATTGCGATTCCGCACGAGTTTTTAAGATTTTAAAAACCCACTATTTAAAAAAGAGGTTTTCCTTCAAATATTATGGAAAATGGTCACCACATTACATAACAGTGTTGAAGTCTTGCCTAATGAAGTTCATAGTTCACCCCAAACAAGGCAGGCAACTACTGTAGACGTAAGGGGCTAATCATACAAAAGAAGAGGGGAGAAGGTTGGGGGGCCAACCTAAATTGGGATCGCGCCGCAAGATGTCTGTTTACATTAGTTTTAAATTTCTGCATGTCAGTACTGTCGGAGAAACAGGGGGCAGGGAAAGAGTTCCAGATGCCAGCAGCACGAGGGAAGAAGCTTTTTGATAAGAAAGTTCTCCGATATCTGAAGAACTCCAGATTGAATGAATGAGATTTAGATAGTTGTCGAGTGAGTCTAGTGAATTTACGTCAAGGGGGCACACAAAGTAGCCAATTCATCGAAGCATAATCCATTGAAGTAAAACAAGCTGAAAGATGCTACTTTGCGGCGATAGGACAGGGACTAAAGCTTGATTGACAGTGAGGGACATATAAGATTGGCGACTCTTTTTTTAACCTTGTCAAGGATAGAGGGACTCGCGGATGATTAACCAGCCCAGATTTTGTAACAATACTGCATGCATGGGAGGATGGTGGCCTTTTCCAGATACAGGATAATATCAGGTGTGAGGAGGTAAATAGCACGGTAGAGGGAGCCAACCTTCTTTGCGGCAGCCTTGGCAATGTCTTCAATGTATTTGTTCCAATTCATTTTATCTGTGACGGTAAGGCCGAGGAGTTTGAATGATTAACTCTCAGGAAGGGTGTTATTTTCCATGACAATAACTTGTTGGAGAGGTTTCTTGTGGTTATTGAAGATGATGAGCGTTGTCTGTGCGGTAAAAGTTACCAACCATTGATAACCCCAATCCACTACAGCCTGGAGGTAATTTTCTAAAGATTCAGCCATTACCTCGGATATGATCGCGTCTGTTTTGCCAACATGGCGAGAGAAAAGCGTGGTGTCGTCAGCAAATAAACCAATCTCAGTCTCGATGTCACCAGGGAGATCGTTTATAAAGATCAGGAACAACAAAAGTTTAAGGATAGATCCCTGGGGTACACAAGCATTTATGGTATGTTCCTTAGATGAACGGCTATCGAGAACAACCTGGATTTTTCTTTTGTTTAGGAAGGATCTAATGATATAAAGTAATTGCCCAGTAATACCGCATGAGCGTATTTTCAGGAGAAGCCCTTTATGCCATACCTTGTCAAAGGCCTTTGATATATCAAGCGCTACTGCCCTAGCTTCTCCTGTGTTGTCGTGTGGGCTGCATGCGTTCCGAGAACGGTTAGGATGTCTGCAGAAGATCGTGCTTGTCTAAATCCATACTGGCGGTCAGAAAGAAGTTTAACATTTACTAAGTGCCGTACTATCGCTAGATTGATTAATGATTCGAAGATTTTAGAAAGGATCGGCAGTAGACTGGTTGGGCGGTAGTTCTGAGGATCGATTCTGGTCCTAGAACTCTTGTAGATTTGTACCAAAGAGGCAATCTTCCAGCTATCGGGGAAGCAAGATTCAGCTAGGCATTTATTGTAGAGTTTGGGGAGAACAGGAGCCAGTTCAGCAGAGCATTTCTGTATCACTATTACAGGTATAAGATCAAGCCCACAAGCTTTGGAGGTGTCAAGGTTTTTTATGATGTCTCTGACCTGGGATGGGGTGATGACCAGGTTATCAAGTGTGGCTTCGGTCCGTAAAGGGAATTTGGGAGGAGGGTGGTTATCTGAGTCCAAAGTAAAGTAAGAAGCGAAACGCTGGACAAGAAGTTCAGCTTTATCAGTTGCCGTACAAACGACGTCATTGTGGTTTGATCGTGGGGGAATCTTTGATTGACCATTATTCACTACACTATTGTAGATTTTCCAGAAATCGCGAGTATCTAGTTTCTGTGACTTGATGCGTTTTTTGTTAACTCAATATACCTTCTCTTCGGTTCGCCTATCACAGCCTTGCAATTAATTCTTGACTCTATAAATGTATGTCTATTAGTAGCTGACTTATGGCGGCCGTATTTACGGAATGCTTGTTGGCTCTTAGAAATGGCAGCTGCACATTCCGAGGTGAACCATTGACGTGAGATTCATTGTTCGATTCAATTGTTTTATTGATTTTTTCATTCCTATGAATATGCTAGTCAGAGTAATTAGTGTTCATAACAGTGCTCAATAACCTGTTATATAGCAGGTGTGTTTTAACGCAGTGTGTCCGGAATAAAGGATTTTTCTGTCTTTTCGATGGTGCATACCCAGAAAGCTATACTTAAAATTGTTTAATGTCTCGGATAGAGCAGGTAAAAGTCCTAACAAAGTGTTGAATATCCCAGATAGATTAGCTGTGTTTAAACCCAGCGTTATCAGGAATAAATAATGTATTACTATATGTTATATAGCCCGGAAACTATAATTAAAGTGCTTAATATCCTTTATGTTCATATTATTGTGAAATGGGGGGTAGATACAAACAATTAGCAATTCCCATAACAATTGGTCGTCTTCTACATAGTCCGGGATCGAACGGTTTAATATTACAGTATTACTTCTTTTGGTAAAAGATATATCTTCTTAATATGTTGAACTTCGGGGGGTTTGAAGTTGACCATGACCGTTCGTTCTTCTCGGCGTTGATTTACTTTCTTCTATTTCGATAACCGTTTTCTGCATGTGACTTTTGTAATATTCGGTAAAATGTGGTATTTTTAGCCGGGCCCTTTATTGAAACTTTAAACGAGGGCCGTTCTCATTTATAATTCCATGCCTTCAGACATATCGTAGGAAGTTTTTATTCGTTTTACTTTTGCTTCGTTCACCAACGATTGTGATTCGCAACTTCCAGTTAATATTGCCTTTACGGGATCTCTTTAGGCAATGCTTTCATCATGAGCTCAGGTGAAGGAATCAGATGAACACAAATTAACGGATGCAACACATTCCAAGGCACGGAGTACAGAATATATTATCCGATAACATACAGGGTCTCGACAAGCATAAACGGATGTGTAGTGGCATAAAACATGCACACTGATAATAGAGGAATCAACGCTGACGGTTACATATACGTATACTTGACATCGGCTCTTTAATGTTTCATTTGTGGCTTTTAGATTGTTTTTTCTCAACACTTAACCTCACTTATTTGAATATATTTCTGACAAACAATTTGTGTTATTGTTATTATGATTATTTTGGTTTTAAGAAATGGTAGCATTAGTAGTAGTAAATATAATAATAAGTAAAACAATAATAATAATGAAAACAATAATAATAATAATTATTATTATAATAATAATGATAACATTAATAACGGTGATAATTATAATTATAATTATAATTATAATGCTAGTCTTAATAATGATGACAATAGTCAACTGATAATAATGATAATAATAACAATAAGAATATTAATAATAGCAATAATACTAGTGAATATGATAAAGCTAATAATAAATAATAATAACAACAACACCACCAATAATAATAATAATAATAATAATAATAATAATAATAATAATAATAATAATAATAATAATAATAATAATAATAATAATAGGCTGACGCCACAAAATTATGGACAGAGGGTCGAGGAGGGAAAGCGCAAACCAGACCTCCACTGGAAGAGCGCGGACAGCTCTGGGACCTTGGGAAGGCTTGTTGCCACTCGGGCCCCAGAGGGGACCAATGGCCCTTATCAGCGGGAAATCGTTGGTAGGTGGCTGTTGCGATTACCGCAAGGTCATCAGCGGTGATGAACGAAAAGAGGTGGAGCATACTGGAGGCCTGAGAAGACTTGTTGTCACTCGGACTCCAGGGAATACCACAGGTTGTCGGCAGTGGGTGACCACTGACGATGACCAGTGTGATAACTCCTAGTGAGTAAATAATAATAATAATAATAATAATATAATGAGAAATGAAAGCAATATGAAGCAGGAAGAAAGTCAGTATAATACCAATAATCATAGGAGCACTGGCAACAATCTTAAAAATCATGGAGCAAAATATGTGAGAAATTGGAATCAAAGGGGTCATCGAAACCATACACAGGACATCAATGATCAAAGCAGCTGCCATCTTAAGGAAAAACATATAATGCCGAAACCAACCTGCATAAGCTACAAAGGGTGACCAGTCCCAAGGAATTTACAACAGGGAAAATCAAAACAACACGAAGAACACCGTATCATAAACCAATGAACAGAAACGGCAAGTAACATCGGTTCATAATGTTTCCCTACATAATAAATTACACCGGTCTTAAAACCACATAAAAATAAACCTATGAACAGAAATTCAAGAAACACTATACGCTCCCCCCTTCACTACCCCCCCCCCCCGAAAAAAAATGTGAAAAACAAAAAAATGGTGCCAGCCTAGGCTGACACTATACAAAATATTTGTAGAGGATGGAAGAGGATAAGAAAAACCGAGGAGATGCAGTACAACCCAGACCCCAACTGGAAAATGCGAATAATTCGACGGCATTGGGGAGGCTTATTGCCACCAAAATCCCAGATAAGACCAAGTGTCTTTACCAGCGATAAATCAATTGTAAAAGGATGTTGCGATACCGCAATGGTGTTTGCAGTGGTTATCGAAAAGAGGTGAGGACTACTGGAAATCTGGGGAGGCTTGTTGTCACTCAGGAAATACCACTGGTTGTTGTTGGTGAGCAATCACTAACAAAGATCTGTGTGAGAACTGCTAGTGAGTACAAATAATAATGCCTTACTCCATGAATCAGGTAAGGTAAAAATGATGAATATTAAACTGACAGTCCAAACCTGGCATTAGTTGGGAATCTTTAATGTTATTTTTAAATATGATTTTACAGGTAAATTTAACTTCACGAAGCAATTAATTATTTGTTTTAACAATTAAAGTGACACACGTGCCGAAACTGATCCGTAAGATTGCATTTCATTTGACAATATTGCATTTTTTTATTTCAGTAAATATTTGATAAATACTAAATATAGAACACCAAGATTGAAGCAAGGAAATGTTATTATTATGTCTAATATTTGTTCAACTGAAGTACTAGGTTGGCAGCATCAAATCTGTCCAAGGAATGTTTATATTAAAAATAAGTGAGAATGCATGGTTACTGCTGGAACATTATTGGCTATTTCGCGTCTAAATTGTTTCAGGATTTTCAAATTGTTTCTCAGTAATCTGATTCGCTTGTTTAGTTTTCGTTTCGCTTATTCATTGTTTTAAGTGTGCATGTGTTTTTACTTTATTCTTTGTTACTTATATCTACCCTAGACGAGGCACGTAAGGGGACACGGGGTATCCTACGTTGGAAGTTGGGCAACAAGATGAGTATACACGTTAGATTCAAATGTCTGCACACTCAGGGAAACAATAAGTAGGGAAATAATTGCAAAGGCAAACAGTTCGCTGAAAAGAAACTATTAGAGTTGAAAGACGGTTAACGTTGAAAAGGCACAAGTGAAGCAAGTTCATTGGAGCACATTCTGTTGAAATACTTCTAAAACAATCACAGGAATGCTACATTGCGGCGATAGGAAAGGAGCTGGTGATTGGGATACAGTGTGGGACCTATAAGGTTCTAGGTTCTATTTTTACCATGAGTGTGAGAAACTAGTGGTTGGTGCACTAGCCCATATGTGACTACAATACACCATAAATGGCGAATGGTGGATTGTAAAAAGTATTATAGTCCGATAGTGTGATCCCACTTTCTTTGCAGCAGAGTTGACAGTATCGTCTATGTATTTGTTACCTGTGAATGTTAGGCCGAGTAGTTTAATATTTGACTCTAAGGAAGGGTGCTATGAGCCATGGCAATCGCTGGTTAGAAGGTTTTCTAATAACTGTGTAATAAATTGACTGTAAGAAACGAAGGTCACAATAGCAATCCAAACATCAAACAGAATTCATGTTTCTCAACCGCTGAAATGACTCTTGAATAATGTATCTCTGCTTACTCCAAAACCAATTGCCTGATTTCAACTCGTCCTTTTATTTGAATCAGTTGGTCTCCAGACATGCAAATTTGTTTATTCCCGTCTGGAAATCAGCGACAACAATAAAAATATGACATTGTAAATAGAATCCTTTCTTTTTTCTCCGATTGATGGACACGCCCGACATTCAAAACACCTCATTCGTTTTTCAGATGGTAAGTCTTTGTTTCTATTTTCACAAATTGTTAAAGGAAAACAGCTGTCTTAGTAGCATTCTATTTAACTATTCATTTTTTACCCAATTCTACTGCAGAATGAAGGTAATATTATGAGTATTACACCATTGCCTTGGATATGTGTGCGTTCGAGATTAGAGCGTTGTGTCATCAGCAAATATGTCAATCACAGAAAGAAAGTCATGTATGAAAATTAATAAATGCACACGAGCATTTTTGTAATGGTATTTTAATGTACATCCATCGAAGACGATCAGCATTTTTGTTTTAGCTAAGAAGATTACATTAAATATGCATTCAGTAATATCGTACGAATTCATTTTCATGAGAAGACCTTTATTGCAGAACCAACAAATGGAACAAGCCTTAAATCGTTGACTGTTTTAAAATATATCCACGACTACGAAACATCTTTTAAATTCATCCGATAGATAATCAAAACATGTATCGCTCATTCGAAATACGAACAGACACAGAGTAAAAAGTAACTTTCCACCTTTTACAATTTACATTGTTGCTGTGTAAACTATCGATCAGTCATTCAAACTGAATTGTCGATTGTATTTTTATTTTATTTGCATTAACGCTCCCACACACAAACCCTTACGTTATCTTCATCTTTAATAGGTTTTATTTCATCAACGAGCGCATAAGACACGTAGTGATTAGCGACGCGTATACAATCTATTGAATCAGCCATTAAAAAAGTCGAAAGCGACACCAGCAACCATGTGTTGGTGCAGAAGTTTAACGTGACCTTCTTAACAGCGCACATTTCATGCTTGCTCACCGATTCCAGAAACAAGATTGGTCAAGCAGCTCAACTAAGATAGTTTGGCTCTTGCAAGGGAATGACACAGTGGTTGAGTGGTTAACGACGCGGACCTGGGTGTGTCGGGTTCGAATCCAGTTCGTTCCACAAAAGCACTTTGATCAAAACCTACACCTGACCTGGTGGCTAACCTCCTGGAGAGGAGGTACGTGAAAATACTTAAGTTTGAAGAGTCAGCCATAGAATAAACTCCATTCGAGGTAATGTGGTAAAAGAGCAATCGCTCATGGATTCTTCATAATATTTTTTTTTAAGTTGCATACTTAATTCGAATTTCATTGTTCTAAAACATCAATAACAACTGTAGGTTCATAGTATGGATAACAATCTCAGTGGTAAGCAATCAGATTATTATCTAACACTTAAGAAAAAGCATCGACTATACCATTGCAAGTTTAAGAATGACACACTGATAAAAATTGTATTTCAAACTAAACCGAATAGTCTAACGATAATTCCATTTTAAATAGTAACGCCGCATGTATACTAAAGCAAATGTTTCATCCAACAAGCGGGGCACGCAACCTAATAAAAACGATAAATATGACAAATTGCTGAAAATGCTATGGTTAAGCTAATCGTGATGAGCGGCCGACGATTACTTTATAGAGAGATACTTGGCAAGATATCTAATATCATATGCATCGATTCTATTATGAACATTTAAGGGTGGATATCCAATTTCACATTGAAGGCTTACAGAGATGCGAGGAATCATCTAAACCGAGGAAGTACATCTACTTCTCTGTACACGCACATTGAAGAGAGAAATAAACAATAGTGGGATTAGGGAAAATAACATGTGGAGAAAACGAACGCGCCCTTTCAAAATATGAGTATGGTCGAAAATTTGATATGAATTCATTTTTAATACTTATCTCTTTTTAAATTTAATAAACACTTTAACATCTGAGTTACTGTGGTGTTGTACCTCATTTTATATTTAATTGTGTATATCACTTATGAAAATGAAGTGATAATACGGAGGAAAATGTAAACAATGAACACGAAAGGTAGAAAAGATTAAACTGTTACAAGAGAATATGTGCCAACATCTTTTTGTAAATTAAATGTTCTATTTATGTTATACCGTGAAAGTGTTATATTGAAATCCAAACAATGAGGTAATTATAACACAATACAAACGAATAGTTTAAATTAATAGACGTGAGACAATATATTAAAAGTAGCATCTCTTTTTCTATTGAATTTGGCGCTTAACTATCACCGTTAATGCGATAAATGTGGAAACTTTATAAATATACAGATCATAATTAAATTATTTAAAAATCGGATTTTTTTTAGGTTATGTTTTGAGGGAGACTCATCGAGTTGTTTGCTTGGTGGTTGGTGTGTGTGTTCAGAGGTTGTTTTTAATTTAAAATTTAACAACATAATTATTTGTTTACGAATGACCCGAAATGCATCATGGTGGAATTAAAATGTGTATCATTTGTTGTGGGATATACTCACAAATATGCTTACTTGCCGTGCTGTGTGTATTCCGAGGTTGTCTTTTTCTTCATTTCTTATTTAAAAAAGACTAAAATGTTGATTTGTTTTCGGATGCATTATGGTAGTTTCATTTATCATTCACTGACTTTTTCATTTGGCTGCCGCGTTGTGTTTTCAGGTAAGGGGGCTAAGGGTGAATTTACAATTCAACGAAATCATAAATGTCTAACTTGTCTACAAATGCACAGAAATGCATTATGGTGGATTTAATTGCTCGGCTATGGTAAATGTGTTAAAGAGCTTTGTTTTTAATTTTCAATTTAATGAAATACTTCAATGGCTGACATATTACAAATAAAACTAAATACCTTCTAGTGAAATATAATTCCCTATAATGTGTTTAGGAGAAATTTTCACTGACTTTATTTATTTTGCCGATGTGTGTTAGGACGATAAATGACTGAACATTATGAATATAGAGACATATATTAATATTGATGTTTCTTTGTAAATATGAAGATTAAAATGGTATTTAGGCGGAAAGCGTATACCATTGCCTCGTTTGCTTGGCCGCTGTGTTTAAACATATAAAATGGCTGAGTTATTGTAAATTTAATTTCTTACTATTTGTTGAGAAGGATTCCCAGAGCTTTGTTTACATGGTACTGAGTGCTTATGCCCATGGCCAACGTGAGGGCTTTTTATAAAGTTTATTAAAAAAGAAAACATTTACTATTTTTATAAATGAATCGGAAGAGTTAATTATTTAATTTCGCAATATTTGTTTTGAGATTGGGGGAATACTCACTGACGTTGTTTCTCGACTGCAGTTAGTGTGGATGTGTTCAGGTGAACGTTGTGAAGAAATACTCTAAAATGGGTGTCTTGTTTATGAATGAACCTAAATGCATTATCGTAGAATTGATTTTTGTTATATTTATTTAGGGTCGGAGTATTCTCACTAAGTTTTTTTTCGCTTAGTCCCCGAGCGGACGTCTTTGTTTTTGGCGGAGGGATATTTTATTTATTTTGGTTTATTTCTTTATATTCATTTTGTCTCATGAATACCATTATTTATAATTTATATTAATCTATCACCTCCTGGTTGTTTTAGTTAATTTTGATGCTTATTTCATTGTCTACATTTCGAAAAGATCTATCTTTCTTTAAAGAGATTTATTTGTGCAGTGTATGTGATTATCACTCTTCTAATGAAGGTGTGCAGTGTTTTTAGGTTGTAATCATAAGCTGGTGTTTTCTCCCAGATTGTGTTAATATCCTGTAGTGTTTTGTTGTCTTCGTATTATTTGTTATTAAATGAGCTACTGTTACGTAGCTACTTTCATACCACGAACGTCTGGCACTGATATTTATAACCGTTCACTTATTTTACTTTCTATTAGGACTTTAATGTTTTAAAAGTTACAATGTGAGAAGAAGAGAAAAAAGTTCCAGAAAGAGGAAGGCAGGAGAAATATAAAATTGTGAGCATCTAATGCGTTGTCATAGATGTGTTTGGAGCGAATCGGAGGAGGGAATGGACAACACAGGTGAAGGCTTAAAGTAATAAGTTCATTTTTACTGTTTATTCTTTGCAAAGATGGCCGGGATTAAAAGAAATAAACAATAACATTAGCGTAAAGAAACAGGTGCATTTAATTTTTCCGTACGAATCAATTAGTGAAAAGCAAAACTATATAAGTGATAAACGGGAAAATGAAAGTTGAAATTATATAAATCAATTCTGTTTCGTCTGTCTTCTTCTCTTTCATGATGTTTTTTTCTTTAACGTTAATATATTAAAAAAAATAACATTACATTCTTTCTTTCGTTCATCTTTCGCTGCCATTATCTCTTTCTCTACAACGTTTACCACGTTCAAGTTGTGTTTGTAGTATATATGCTCGCTCCGGTCGAATAGTTACTAGGCTGGAAGGTTATTAGCATGGTGAATGCACTTATTGAAGAAGAATGTGAGAAGTAAGGTGTGTGTATCATGACAAACGAAAATACACTACACTACAAGGGAGAATTGATGCCTACGTGTATTATTTCCTGTACACAGGACTGATACTACATTACAGCCACTTGGACGATGGTATGATGAGGAACAAACGTATGCTATATACGCCTTACCTAAAAAAGACGAGTTAAAGTATGGGAGGAATCTATCTTGACAAAGGAAAATATACTACACTATTCCTAAAATAACTTTTTTGTAATGCCTGGGGGGTTGTATCATGCTGGAAAAATATTTTACACTGCTCCTTAAAAAGGGGGTACTGATAGGTAGGATGCTATCATAACAGAACACATACTTCACTACTTACTCTAACAAAGAGAACGTAATACGTGGAGGTATCCCCCTAAACAGAGAAGGTAATTTCCACAGGAGTGGTATTATGACAACAAAACGGATACAATACAAAATCCCCACTCCCGATAAAAGGAGTTGTGGTCTCTGAGACTATGGTTCCATGACAACAGAACAGATAATACTCAACTCCCTCTCCAGAGGATGATCTAATACGCGGGAGTATATTTCTAAACCGCTTTATAAAAAGAAAAGGTAATTTCTGTGAGAACGGTGTTGTGAATAAAAAACGGGTATCACTACCCACTCACAATAAAAGAGGATGTAATGCCTGGCATCATGAAAGGTTATTAGAGTAGTAGTATCTCTTCTCGAGATTCCACCAACATTAGTCGTTTTACTCATGTAAGTTTAAAATCTCGAAAGTTTAAAATTATCTCCGTTGAAAATGAAATCTTATAAAAATTTTAAAACGCAATCTCTTTTAAGTAAATCGCTTAAATTAATTTAATTAATGATAATATTCTGATAATATTATGATAATATTCGGCTTCGACAAATCTATTTCGGATCGTGAAGAAAATGTGGAAAAAATTGGAAATGTATATTACAAATATACATTCATGAGAAACTGTTTAAAACTTAAATATTTAAATGAGAATAACTTATTGCTCATATAAGAAACTCGGAGATTACTATATATACAGTATTACAAATCAATGTAAAATTTTTTTAGCATAAGCCGTTCTTATATTTATATATTGTTAGGATTGAGGAAATAGAACTTTCGCTTTTATTCATTCATATATATATATATATATATATATATATATATATATATATATGATTAAGTTAAAATATATCAATAAAATAAACATGAAACATATTTTTAAAAAATCTCAATAACAAGTAGAGTATTTATAAAATTAAATAAAGAGTTACAGTATACGCTAATTAATCAGCGGCTCGATAATCTTAAATCTCGTCATAGACTGAATAAAACTTAAAAGTGAAAAAGCCCACATTAAAATCCCCACCAGAAAAACGTATGTGAAGAAAAAGAAACAAAAATGAAAAAATAAAGATAAAATCAAATCCGATCCAAAGTCATGCCAGCGAAATATATCGGTCACTGCTCGTTTACCCTTGAAAATTGCATTAATTTACCCTTCTATTTCTCTACCCCCTTAAACTAACGACCCTTCTCCTCCTCTATACAACTATCATTTTGAAATACACTGACAAAACAGGAAACAGAACGTTTTTAAAAATGATATATATATATCTGTAAAAATAAAAATTTGGTCTAAACATTTTTTCTTTCTCTTCGCATTTATTTTTTCTAATCTGTTTCACCTCCAAGGAAATATATCACATTGTACCAGCAATACTTCAAGCAAATTACAACTTCCTTTTCTCTCTCAGTTTCGGCCAGACAGAGTTTGCATACACCAAGAATATGTTTCGACTCTCGGAGAAGCGAGCTAGGACCAGCTGTAAGACAAAATTCCTGAAAAGATGCCAAAGACATTGCATTTTCCCCAACACTATTAAGAACATCAATCTACCTACCCACACTTCACTCTGCACGCAAATTCTTGCATACTGTTTGTATCAAACAAATCATCAAACACCTCCACTGCATGCTACAATAACATATCAACTCTATTGCAGATACCAAATTTCCCTCCCCCACACACCTACATCAACTCACCACACCCATCAACAAAGCTTACCACCACTGTTTCCACACGGAAAAAACAGACTCATACTTAAATTCAACTGGCTTAATCAAAAACAGAACTTACAGACACATTCCAATCATGAAGATGTACACAGCCCCTCTCTGCGTCATCAAACTACTACCCAACCACTCATCACTGACCTCACTGGCTCTCTCTCCACAACAGAGACTGATCTCAGCCTCTGACCCAAATTTATCATTACCCAAAAACTTAATAACCACACTCTCCTCGTTATTGAAACACAGTTATACAGAACAGCATACCATTTGAAACGGTTATCAGCCTTTGAACCATCGACCCATGACTCACTTAATGACTCCATCCCCTCAATTCTCCATACTTTTCTTCCAAACCCTTTCCCGTTTATCAACCTGACCGCCCCCTACACCCGTCTCCAGACAACCACCCATTAGACCTAAAGCTAGTAAGACTTAAACATAAGATTTTCTCTATTCTACAACGCGAAAAACACCGTATCACACCTAAAATATCCCATTCCAAACACCTCACCCTCCAAGGCCTTAGGGAAAAACATGGTCTACCTACTCTCTGACAAAAGCAAGGAGTTCTGAATCATCTCCCAGGAATCTTGCTACACTCTCATCTTTGAACACCCTAGCAATACGGCCCTTAACACACCCGCTAATGACATACAAACCTCTATTAAAAACGCTTGGCCCCAAAGTTGTGCTAGACGTAATCTTTCCAAGGCTCACTCTCAAAACTAGGAACAGCAGACTACCCAACTTTTCCCATCTTATTAAAACTCACAAAACTAGCAACCGCACACAGATCAGACCCATAGTCTCCAGTACTGAGGGACCTATTTACAAGATCTTCTAGCTTCTCTCCCATTTACTCAAACCTCATCTCCCCACCTTCCCGGCACATGCCCGTAGCTCTGACCAGGTTCTAAACAGACTCCACTTACTCCAACCCCAACAACCTCGCCGCAACAACTACATCTTCAGCATTGACGTAGTCTCCCTTTACACACACTCCGTCATCAACCTCATAACTGACCACATCTCTTCTAATAACCTTGACTGTTTTGGTCTTACCCAGACCTACATACATTAACTCCTACGAATCATTGTAGATAATACTTATTTCAGGTTCCAGCAAGACACGTACAGACAAGTCTCTGGCTTACCCATGGGTTCCAGTCTCTCCGGCCTCTTCGCCATATCCTACATGAACAGACTGGAACAACAAGCTCATATCACCTGTCATTTCCATATATTCTTCTTGAGGTACATTAACGACATTCTGATTCTCACTTCATTTCGAGAAGAAGCTACTTCTATATTTAACACCTTTAATATTATTGACCCCCACATCGGAGTGGGGATATGTTTAATTTGAAAGTCTTCACAAAATTCTTTGAACTCTCGTGAAGTAAATTGTGTACAATTGTCCGATACAACAATGTCCACCACTCCGAATCGGGCAAACAGTTCATGCAACGCGCATATTGTGACATCCGTTGTTTGGTTTTTACATCTAACAACTTCTGGCCATTGTGAGTAGCTGTCGACTATAATTAAATAGTAGAAGCCTTCCAATGGGCCCGCAAAATCTATGTGAGTCCGGGACCATTGTGGCTCTGACTTTGACTATGGACAGTACTGAATAGGTAGTGTATTCGCTGCCGACGCGCAGCCTGCATAGGCCTTACCCTTCGTCTCTATGCCCCTGTCCATGTTTTTCTAATACACATAATATCTCATTAGGCTCTTCATGCCTATTATGGAAATCTTTCAGGATTTTTTTTAGCGTAGCTGGGATTACTACTCGCTCCCGGTATAATAATGTGTCGCAACAGACTGAAAAAGCTTCTGCCGTTTGCTCATCGTCTGTTTGTAATTCATTTTTTATTTCGATAATAAAATTATCTTCTCTTGCCTCTTTTTGTATATCGCCAAGTGTGACTTGCAGCTCTTTTATTGTGTTACACAGTACTTTACTATAGTCATATTCAGACCGAAGGGATGCTATAACTGTATCCTCGAGCGGTTCCGTGTACTTTGGGAATAGCCGCGATAAACCATCTGCGTGTCATATTCTTTTTGACGGTAAAAATTCCATCTCAAAGTTATAATTTAACAGAATTATACCCCATCTCTGTAGGCGGTTTGCTGTGTAGGTTGGAAAGCCTTTTTTTGATCCACAGATGGTGATAAGTGGCTTATGGTCTGTTTGTAGGATAAAATGACGGCCGTGTAGATACCTGTGAAATTTAATCATTACGAACACAATACCCAACGCTTATTCTTCAATCTAAGAGTACTTTTTCGCTGCAGGAAGTAAAGTTCTTGATGCGTGCGCGATGGGTTTCATCGAGCCATCCGGCATTTTATACAAAATGCACACCCCAATGCCGTAGGAGCTGGCGTCACTTGCAACAATAGTTTTTAGCTCTGGATTAAAATGAGTAAAAATAATTCTGAAGTTAACTTCGTTTTTAGGTTGTCAAATGCAGATTACAGTCGGCGGACCATTCCCATTTACTACCTTCCTTAAGTAACTCATTTAAGGGGGCTCGCAATTTGTGCATACTGGGAATACATTTTTCGTAATAGTTTGCGAGACCCAGGAAGCTTTGTAGTTGGGTAACGTTGTTCGGTTCGGGCATATTCTTGATGGCTATAGATCTTTCTGGGTCGGGACGTCTTCCACTCTCATCAATGACATGTCCCAAATGACATGTCTAGAAAGAATTCACACTTTGACTCCTGCAGTTTTACATCTTGATTGTTCATTTTTACCGTAACATACCTTTTGTGGAATAAACTTGTTTTGGGGCAATATAGTTCCATTAACATTGTAATGGTTTACTTGAAAGATAGTTCACCCGTTTTCTTCGGCAGAATATAATCGACAAATGTCGTATGCTCTTCCGTACCTAGTCTACGAAGAACTAAACGAACCTTTTTCTTTTCCGACCAGATGCTACAATCAATGTCGATAAAAATCCTGATATCGACGGTACCATGATTCGAAGTTTAGGTCCTCTTCAGGCACACAGTTGAAGGTTTCTATAGCTGACTATATTGGATTTTGGTTGAACACGTCGCTCTCGTCATTCGTCTTATTTATTATTGCTTGTGCAAGCTGTTCAAACTTTCTCTCCGATTGAGTCTGTTGCTGTAATTGTAAATCTTTTACCCAACCAATTGTTCGCCTCAAGATTTTCTATCTTCTCGCTTTTGTGCTAAATTCTTTTCCTAAAATACCTCAACAAACTAATTTGCTGCGACTGAAATTCCTTCTGTAGAGACAGAAGTTTTTCATCGTTTGCCTTCTGTTGAGCAAGATGTTTTTCATCGTTTGCCTTCCGTTGTTCTGATTGAAATTCAATCATCTCCAATATCTGTTTAGAGAAATCTTCCATGATTAAAGAAATACTATCTTGAAAAAGAATTAGTCACAAATAGTCCTTCACTATTTTTTTCTTTTCAAATGCTTACTGTTTAATAACAAACTCAACCGCTTCTCATCACTGCGTCATTCGGGTCTCGAATTCGACCGGCACTTGCTAATCTTTTTTTTCTTCTTTCAAAGTTCTTTGTGAAAAAAAAACGATTTTATTAATCCGGCTTATTGGGTAATTAATTTAACAAATTATTTGTATTTTTGTTCGCATCTGGAACTTTTTTTCCCAATAAGTCCGTTTGCCTTTCAGTGTAGGCTGAAAATGCAAAATTACAAGTAATGGCTATATAGAAAAATTGACTAGTTATTAAAGAAAGTAACTTGGTTTTACTTGTCAGATTTATTTTTCGGACTATACGATTTTACAGTGACATGTCTGTTCGCAAAATACGTTTGACTATATCAGACACGAAAAAAGTTTTTTGTAGTATGGAGTTTTTTTTATTATTTCAAACCTTTAAGTTTTATAAGCACATAGTATTCCAATTTCATTTGTTGCACGAGGTAAAATCCCGTATAAGATACAGAGAACACAAATGATAAAATCTTTCTTAATTTTTTTTCGGCCAGTAATTGTTTAAACTGGTTATTTCTTGTAAGGGAGACTCGTCCCAAAATTGAATGCATTCGATGTTTCCAATATCTTCCCGAAAATTGTAAAGCACAAGATTTTTTTGGGTTTTTTCAAACATGTAGAATTTTTTTTTCGAAGGTTGACCGCGTTGTAGACACTGGTTTATCACTCACAGGTTGCAAGGTCCAAGGTGTTTCCATCGAAGTCCTTTACGAATAACTCGCCGCCAGTGGTTGTGGACCCGTTTAGGGGTATCAACAATGAAATATAAGTACAACAGGTTTAGAGATAATAATAATGAATTGTATTGAACAGAGAAAGTATACACAAGTCAGTGTTGGCAGTGCTAGTGCCTAAATGTGCCTTCAAAGTTTATCCCGGCAAAACCGGTATTTATGGTAGCCGGTTTCTACCATTTAGTTATTATTAAAGGATAGGTAGGTCACCCACAACAATAATTTAAATATATTAGTTTTAAGAATATTTCGGAATAATTATAATCCATGAAATTACATATTAATAAATTAGATAAAACATAATAAACAAAACAAAAAATAATAAATGAGTATTAAGTAATATACACTTTTGTATATGTATATAGACTTAATATATATATATATATATATATATATATATATATATATATATATATATATATATATATATATATATATACATATATATATATATATATATATATATATATATATATAATTTCTGGATAAAAAAAATAAATTATATTATACCCTATAACTTTAAAAATTAACAAATTAAATATTATTTAAGAAATATACACTTTATATATATATATATATATATATATATATATATATCCATGTATAATCTCTTAATTTACCCCATCATCCATTTAATTCAATTGAGTCTTGATCTTCCTCGGATATCTTATAACTCACAAGTTACCTTTTATTTTACAATTGATTTCAGTTTTGAGTTTAAATTAATTATAACCAGATTTTTTATTTCGAAGTTGCCTCCCCTTGACCGTTCATTTAACGGCTCAAATTTATCAAATTAAAATTTTTAATTGAATTTTTAAGAAAAAGGAAAGGAAAAAAATTAAATTAAAAAAATTATAAAATAATAAATAATAAAGTATATAAATAAACAAATTTTAATAAAATGACAAACTGTAAGCTAAGTATTTATACAATTACATTATAATAGGAATAATTAATATTGATGTCCAATTAGGTTATCTAAATCCATTTTCTGCGTAACTACCATCAATTCTCTGGTGTATTTCATCAACAGTTGTGTCCAGCTCGCTTTTTTCGACCACTCGGTCATATTTTTTATCTTTTGATAATGAGGGGTACTAACCTCGAAAATTACAGTTTAGCTTTTCCGGAACTTTTAAAATTGCTTGACAGTAAACTTTTTTCTATGTATTGCTCTTTTATTTAATCTGTCGAAATATTAATACATTTATTTAATATTACATTCTTATTTTCTCTTCAAATTTATTTTTGTATCTGTTTCACCTTCCGGTAACTATATCACATTGCTCCTGCATCAGATTACAAACTTACTTTTATATTTACCAGCAATGTTACAAGCCAACTACAACTGTCTTATATATATATATATATATATATATATATATATATATATATATATATATATATATATATATATATATATTAAAGTAAGGAAGTTTTCGACCTTTCAGGATTAATACCACCATCAAAATGAGAAGGAAGAAAAGGAAACAAAACTATAGGACAGTCTCGCTTGACAAGGTTGTATTTTACAACGAAAATTCGCGATGAAAACAAAAATTTAAATAAATGAATCTTTCATTTAAAAATTGCACGATGGTTGATTTTCAAAAATGTTTAATACATTCTAATCCGTGCTTAAAATATGTCAACTTCCTTACTTTAAAAAATAGCGCCAATCTGCGCATGACATCGACCAGACTAAACTTCTAACGTCTTAAAGAACTCGACGTATTTTCGACCCCTTGCAATAAATACCACCATTAAAATGATGAGTAAGAAAAGGAAAAAAACTATACGACAGTCTCGCTTGAGACGGTTGTATTTTAAATTCGCGATAAAAAAATATGAATAAATGAATTTTTCATTTTAAAATTGTACGATGGTTGATTTCCAAAATATTTATAATTAATTATTAAATACAATATATGTACTACCATATATTAACAGATCCTTTTATTTGTAGTCTCCTTTGAAGATTCAGCTCAATGTATGTACACTTTAGATAACAGAGCAAAATAATAGCGCTGGGAGGCCTCTAAACAGTCAGTGTCTAGCCTTGTTTCCTTACTAGGACAATGAACGCCGTTGGCTTTCTCTCTATTTGGGCAACTTTGGGAAAGTTTTTTCGTTAGTAAGTCTTACATGACCAGTCTGGGTCTCTCTTGTTCCGACACGTTGAGGGAACAGGTAAGACAGCTTGTCTGACTGCTGTTTCCGACTGACAGGGCAGGAGCCCAAACTCTTGGGTAGCGCCAAGAACGGCTGCCCCATCATCAGTTGCATACTACCGTGGGTAGTTGTATGTGCCATGTCGCGCATGGAAAGGGACCCTGCAATTATCTTCGGTGGGCTTTCCCGAGGCCACAACCCCCATGGAGCAGGTCGTGGCTAATGGACTGGTTGTGTGAGCTTATTGACACCAAACAAGTACCCACCTTGGCCAATCCACTCTATAATCAAATCAAACATGCCATTACAAAGAAATAAAATCAAACCTAAACCAGACACTCAAAAAACACTTTCGCCTCCGCCCTTGAGGCTTGCATTCTCAAATATCCGGGGACTTAGAACCAACATCAACGACGTAGAAACCTTTCTCCTGACAAACTCCCCGAATATCCTAGCTCTTAGTGAAACTAACCTCCCATCCTCAATCTCTTCTCACCACTTTGACATGACTGACTACCTCTCACTCTACCGTAAAGACTCTGACAAACACATGCACGGGCTGGGAGTTTATGTTCGGAACACCCTCCCCCTGACTAGAGAACATAGGTTAGAATCAGATGACTACGACTACATGTGCTTTATATTGACTTTACATCACAACGTTAGTTACTTATCTTTCCTATACCGTTGCGCGTTGACCCACGACTGTACTCTGCTAAACTCTGTCTCTGAAAGCATAGATAGAGCACTCTTAATTGACTCGAATGCCCAGATACCTTTATTTGGGGATTTTAATGCCCACCACCGCGACTGGTTGCGATTCTCCAGCCTTACTGACGCAGCCAGCAAATTTACGTATAATTTCTTCTTAGCTCACTCCCTCTCTCAGACTGTTGATTTTCCGACCCGCATCCCTGATCGTGTGGACCAACAAGCCTCACTTCTAGACATTTTCTTGACCTCAATACCCGAGGCTTGTGTGACGAAAGCTCATAGCTCACTCGGGAATGCTGATCACATTGTGCTAATGATACATATCACGCTAAAAAGTCGTCCAAAAGCTGATGAACCGTTGCTCAAAACAACAAGATACTACGAGCAAGCTGATTTTGAGTCAATCAGAGATCACATCAGTGACGGCTCATGGAGGGAAACCTTCTTACTCCCTGCCAACCAGTGTGCAAACGAATTAACTGAATGGGTCAAAGGAGGCATTGTAGCCTATGTCGCCAGGCAAAAATTCATTAGCAAGCCCCACTCTCCTCAATGGTTCACTTCGAAATGTGCAGCTGCCATTTCTGAGAGGCAACAAGCATTCCGAAAATTCGGCCGCCATAAGTCAGCTGTTAATAGGCATTAATTTATAGAGTCAAGAAATAACTGCAAGGCCGTGATAGGCGAAGCGAAGAGAAGGTATAATGAGTTAACAAAAAAAACGCATCCAGTCACAGAAACTAGGTACTCGCGATTTCTGGAAAATCTACAATAGTGTAGTGAATAATGGTCAATCTACGATTCCCCCACTTTCAAACCACAATGATGTCGTTTGCACGGCCACTGATAAGGCTGCACTACTTGCACAACGTTTCGCTTCTAACTCTACTTTAGACTCAGGTAACCACCCTCTCTCTGAATTACCATTGCGGACTGAAGCCACACTTGATAACCTGGTCGGCACCCTATCCCAGGTTAGAGACATCATAATAAACCTTTACACCTCTAATTCTTGTGGGGCTGATCTTATACCTGTAATAGTAATAAATAATTGCTCTGCTGAACTGGCCCTTTCCTCTCCAAACTCTACAATAAATGCTTAGCCGAATCTAGCTTCCCCGATAGCTGGAAAATATCCTCTGTGGTACCAGTCTACAAGAGTTTTGGGAATAGAACCGACCCTCAGAACTACCGCCCAATCAGTCTACTTCCGATCTTTGCAAATAACTTTGAATCCTTAATCAATCTAGCGATAGTACGTCACTTAGTTAATGCTAAACTTCTATCTGACCGCCAGTATGGATTTAGACAAGCACGATCTACTGCAGACATCTTAACGGTCATCTCTGAACGCATGTATCATACACTCGACAAGGCAGGTGAAGCTATGGCAGTAGCGCTTGATATATCCAAGGCCTTCGACAAGGTATGGCATAAAGGGCTTCTCCTGAAAATACGCTCATACGGTATTACTGGGCAACTACTTAATATAATTAGATCCTTCCTAAACAAAAGAAAAATCCAGGTTGTTCTCGATGGCCGTTCATCTAAGCAACATGACATGAATGCTTGTGTGCCCCAGGGATCTATTCTTGGACCTTTGTTGTTCCTGATCTTTATAAACGATCTCCCTGATGACATAGTGTCTGAGATTGGTTTATTCGCTGACGACACCACGCTTTACTCTCGCCATGTTGGCAAAACCGACGCGATCATATCTGAGGCAATGGCTGAATCCTTAGAAAAGGACCTCCAGGCTGTAGTGGATTGTGGCCATAAATGGTTGGTGACTTTTAATGCCGCAAAGACTAAGCTTTTTTCCTTCAACAACTACAAGAAGCCTCTCCAACCACCGATTGTCATGGCAAATAACACCCTACTTGAGAGTTCATCATTCAAACTCCTTGGTCTAACCTTCACATGTAACATGAATTGGAACACATACATTGAAGACATTGCCAAGGCTGCCGCAAAGAAGGTTTGCTCCCTCTACCGTGCTAGTGGACTCCTTACACCTGACATCATCCTGTATCTCTACAAAGCCACCATTCGCCCATGTATGGAGTATTGTTGCCACATCTGGGCTGGTGCATAATCTACTAGTCTCTCCCTCCTTGACAAAGTCCAAAAAAGAGTCGTCAACCTAATAGGTCCCTCACTATCAGTTAAGCTCCAGCCCCTGTCCCATCGCCGCAATGTAGCATCCTTATGTTTGTTTTACAAATATTTCAATGAATTATGCTCCGATGAGTTGGCTACTCTGGTGCCCCCTCGACATAAATTCACTAGACATACTCATTCATTCACTGTGGAGGTCCCCAGATTCCGGAGAGCATTCTACTCAAATAGCTTCTTTCCTCGTGCTGCTGGCCTCTGGAACTCCCTCCCCGCCCCCTGTTGCCCCGACAGTAATGACATGCAGAAATTTAAAACTAATGTAAACAGACATCTCGCTGCTCAGATCCCAATTTTAGCTGAACAACCAATCCTTCCCCCATTTTCCTTTTTCTCAGTAGCCCCTTACGTTTACAGTGGCGGCCTGCCTTGTTTGGGGTGAATCATGTTAAAAAAAAATATGACAGTGTTTTTAATATATTCTAATAACCATGGTTTGTTTTATTACTTTTATTTTTATTTTGTTCACATTTTCAAAAATGCAATATATCTGTGAGATATTCTTAACGGTCCGTTTCATTTGTCTTGTGCCAAACAACATTTGTGGTTTAATATCGCCTCTGCGACACTACAAAGTCATCAGAAAAAGTTCACAAATAATAAAAGAAAACACATACGCTATACATCAGTTCCATTTTAGGGTGAAAACAAACAAAAAACAAACAAAAAAATTGAGAGCAAAACACTAATTCGTGTGAGATCCAACTAATCCGCCATTTTGAAGTTTTTCGTTCAAAGCTAATATCTCCTAAACATTAGTGCGAACAATTTTAAAATTTTAATTCGGTAATATTTCCTAAAACATTTAATATGTACTATAATGTATTTATAAAGTTCCAGTTTATTTGAAGATAATTTATTTTTTGACTAACGTTACATCAATGTTTATTTAGATCGTTAGGGTGCGAAACTCATTTTAGCAGAGCGTTATAGAGCTAGTCTCATTGTGTTAACCGTCCATTCAATACAGGTAATTAAAACAAATCTTCTACTTAGGTGTTTTTTTAAGAAATGCATATAGCATTTATTAACAAAAACCTTTCATACAATGAGTGGGTATGTATGTGTGTGTATGCATACATGTGTGTATGTGTACATGTGTATATGTAATTTGAACTGAAATAGATTGAAGCAATAATAAATGGTTTTGATCGCTAAAATATGGATGTTTTCATGCATTT